>NW_021011560.1:916784-964568 GCF_003987935.1 Bombyx mandarina | reverse complement strand
GCCGGCCTCCGTACCGTCGAGGCGATCTGCCCGGTTCTCGCGGACTGGGTGGGCCGCGACCGCGGAAGTCTCACCTCCGGCTACCTGTGCAGACTCAAGACATTTTACCACCATGCAAACTTCTTACCGCGACAAACCTTACCAGCCACCACGCAAACTACAATTTTACGGGTTCCACCTCTCCTACACGATGTTACTCCCACACTGAGGAAGCCAACCGCGAACACTTGTCAAGCACGCACAAGCACGCACTTCACCGGAAAAACCTGCATCCGCCAGCGGAACCCGAACACCGCCGCATCGCCAGACACGAACGCACCGGACGTCTTATCTTACAGGTCACGACGACTTCAGATGTGTCAATTTTTCTTCCCCACGGAAACTTACTTGCTTTCTTGTTTGCTTGCTTGCTGGAGCCCGAAGTCATCGAAAGTGTAGTGTTATTGGTATTGAATCTAGTAGATTCTAAAGTTTCAGCGACAATTCACAGTCTCATGTCCTGGTTTACTCGTGTTTATTCGTCCTGGTTTATTCGTGTCGGAACTACCCACTCGTCATGACAGATCCATTATTGCGATCGAAGTTTCACTAGAGACTTGCACTTGCCTTAATTTCTTGCAATAGCTTGTTACGTGTTGTATTTTCTCTAGTAAATGCCATGTGATGAAGTCGACAGTCAAACTGGGCAACATGAGCCAGAACGTAAGATGTGACGATTTCTTTGTGGCTCAGATCTTCCATCGAGGTAACAGAGACGTTATTACACGACTTGCGTATGCTGCATTCACGCTCTTGTGGCGTACCACTACTAGTATTCCGATCTGCATCATGTTTTTCTGCTGTACTTCGAACATGTTCAAACGCGTCACGCCAGTGAGAGTAGAGTCCTGATCTCACTTCTGATGTGGGCACACGTCAGGGATGGCTGAGCGGTAGTTTCGTCATCACTCGTATTCGATTGAACTCAGTTTAGTCAATAAAACTTTTCAATAATATTTATTGAAACTCAACACACACAACTTTCACAATGACAGGATAAACCGACAGTTTCGTTGCACATACCGACTGACCGACTGACTGACTGACTGACTGACTGACTGAGACGGACGGAATCACTGTCTGACACGGAATGCCACGACTCTGTCCACGTACCGCCATTTTATACTGTGGCGTTACGGAGTCTACCCTTCATTTTGTGATATTTAGCAAAACAACATGTCATCATTTAAAATAATAATCAAAACCACCGTCTTAATATTACTAAAAGTCGTTATCCACGACAACTAAAAGTCGTTATCCACGACATATATAAAAATGAATTGCTGTTCGTTAGTCTCGCTAAAACTCGAGAACGGCTGGACCGATTTGGCTAATTTTGGTCTTGAATTATTTGTGGAAGTCCAGAGAAAGTTTAATTAATTAAAAATAACACTTTTGTTTTTCCTTTGATGTGTCCCCCGTCGGACGGATTTCTTTTGTTTGTTTTAAGTTTATTTTATACAAAAGTTTAGGTCTTTTATTTATCGATTGAGGCACTGCGAAGTCTGCCGGGTCACATAGTCCCTAATAAAAATTAGATCGAGTTTTTTATAGACTATAATAAAATTATTGTAATGTCATCGGACTTTCATATGTATACAAATTTTCAAAGTAACCTTGAAGTTGGTGAAAATTATCATACTTTGAAAGAATACGTTACGTAGATAGAGATACAGAAAAGCTAATAAAAGTGCGTTAAAGAATTTAAGCACATATCATCAGCATTATAAACATGTCATTGTGACAAGAATTAGCTTCCTTTAAGTATTAATAAACAAGGGAATAATATGGAAACATTACAACGAACACATACTAGCATTGTATAAAAGTTAAAAATAATTTTAATATGTACATATATGTTTATATTTCTGAGTCATGAAAGACACAGTCTACCGTGGCTCGCATCCGAATAATAAGGCATGTTGAAATTGTTGAATGTTGTTTCTTACTGGTGGTAGGACCTCTTGTGAGTCCGCGCGGGTAGGTACCACCACCGTGCCTATTTCTGCCGTGAAGCAGTAATGCGTTTCGGTTTGAAGGCTGGGGCAGCCGTTGTAACTATACTTGAGAGTTGAGACCTTAGAACTTATATCCATAGATTATATATACACTTAATATATTTGAGACTTATATCTCAAGGTGGGTGGCGCATTTACGTTGTGGATGTTTATGGGCTCCAGTAACCACTTAACACCAGGTGGGCTGTGAGCTCGTCCAACCATCTAAGCAATAAAAAAAAATAAAAAAAATCCTGTCAATTCTCCTCTATCGACACATCAATATTACGATTTAAATCTATTCGTTTTTTTTATTACACAACTTTACTGCACAGATTATCCTGTATCAAGCCTATAAAGTTTGTATTGTTTGTATTTGCGTGGACTCACAAGAGGTCCTACCACCAGTAATTACGCAAATTATAATTTTGCGGGTTTGATTTTTATTACACGATGTTATTCCTTCACCGTGAAAGTCAATCGTGAATATTTGTTAAGTAGGTACGTATTATATTTCATTAGAAAAATTGGCCTGTGGGATTCGAACACCGGTGCATCGCTACATACGAATGCATCGGACGTCTTATTCTTTGGGCCACGACGACTTTAGATTAACCGAACGTCCCTATTTTTAATTTACACAATTATGTTCATTATGATACAATACCAAATTTATAAGTATACTAGCTGACCCGGCAGACTTCAAAGTGCCTCAGTCGATAAATAAAAGACCTAAACTTTTGTATAAAATAAACTTAAAACAACCAAAGGAATCCGTCCGACGCGGGACACATTAAAGGAAAAACAAAGTTCTTATTTTTATTTAATTCAGAGCATTTTCATATTTATTTACCTTTTAAGCCTTCTCTGGACTTCCACAAATCATTCAAGACCAAAATTAGCCAAATCGGTCGAGATGTTCTCGAGTTTTAGCGAGACTAACGAACAGCAATTCATTTTTATATATATAGATAGATACCGCATACTATCTGAAAAGAAAGTGAAAGAGCGTCATGACGCGTCTCTTAGTAATATATTTAATAGCTTTTGTGTTGTGTAAACGTTACAAGCTAATTGAGGAATGTATCCTGATAGATTCTCGACTCAGTAGAACAATTATAATGGAGTCGGCATTGTTTTTTTAATTTATTTAATTTGTTTGAAGGATATTAAAAAGACTGCTCGTGAAAACTGTAATATTTATATTATAAAGATTAACAGTGGCCATTTGATAAAGTGTAGGTATATTACCTTATAGATAAAATGCTAGGTAGGAACCTAATCATCGGTAGCCTCCACTTCGATAAAGCGGCACGACACGAGAACCCTCTCATCGTGGCCGCCGGTAACTACATTCCCGATCCTGCGGACAGAATGGAAAGCAGTCGACGTCGCCCAAAACACGTCATCTCGGATCCTCCCGAACCACTAACGGTGCTTCTAGGTACTTCAAGCACCGGTCACCGTCCTCGTCGAACCCGTCGCTTGCGACAAAGGGCTCGACGAGCAAATTAACTCTCAGACACAGCCCACTGAGTTTCTCGCCGGATCTTCTCAGTGGGTCGCGTTTCCGATCCGGTGGTAGATTCTGCGAAGCACGGCTCTTGCTAGGGTTCGTGTTAGCAATGTCATCAGGTTTGAGCCCCGTGAGCTCACCTACAAAAGTTAGGGTTACGCTGAAATAGCCTCTCAAGGCTCTCAGCTTAGGTAAGAAAAAAAAAACAAGAAACAAAAAAAAAGGTAGCCTCAAGGAGCTATTTCCGCCTCACCTAACTGTAATGTTTGGATTCCTTTATAAATGACAAACGTTACGATCGGGCTTACATTTGTATTTCTTTAATCACAATTCACAGTTTTTACTTCCGTCTAACATGTACGTCGTAGACAATATGGCGGGTCAGTCATTGAGTGTATTTCGTAGAGTGGTCAGCAAAGATTAGTGTTATGAGAATCGACATTAGATCGCATAGACGTTACACTAACTGGTAGGCGAGCTCTAACAAAAGCAGTACTTCGCTGAGTCTACCACGCAATCGAAATCGCGACCCAGAAGATCCGGCGAGAAACTCAGTGGGCTGTGTCTATGGATTTAGTTGCACGTCGAACTCATTCGACGAGTTCGCCGAGAGCGGCGACCCGTGGTCGGAATGTCTGAAAGCACCGGATCGGTAGGATCCGAAATTACATGCTTAGAGTGACAGCGGCTGTGTGTTGTGCCGTCGTCTAGGTCGGGTATGAAAATAGGGGCAGCACCGATCAGAGAGTTATCGTGTGGCGCCGCTTTTTCGAAAACGGTAAATGGTCACTAATTATCGGTCATATCACCAGAGATATATCAAGCCACTGCAAAGGACTCTTCTCAAATCTCGGTCGAAGAAGGACATTTTTTTTAATGCTTTTGTAGGCAGACGAGCATACGGCCCACCTGATGGTGAGTGATTACCATCGCCCATGGACTTCAGCAATGCCAGGGGCAGAGCCAAGCCGCTGCCTACCGCTTAATACTCTCCACAAGCCTTATATGTCATTATTCAAGAAATATCGTAAACTTTAGCTCGTTCCAGATCCAGAAACACGGTAGAAAACATATCTGGAACGGCTCTGAGGTTTCAGATACAATATGACGTAGAGTGCGATGATAAAAATTTAATTCCATAAAAACCTATGAGAAATTGAAACAGGATTCGATTGGAAATGTACGCTGAATGAATAGATTGAATATTCTCTTTGAATATGTTATTCTTTGCTCTTCTGATAGCTCCTCTCTGTATTACATCATAAACTTACATTTACGTTAGGTCTGCAAAATATAAAATTTTATATTTTGCTTCTGAAGATTTTTACGAGACTTGTATCGGCAAGTTCTAATAAACGCACTTATAAGAATTTATAACTTCACGAGCGACAGACATAAATCAACAATGTTAAGCTAAATAATTTATCAAAATCATTATTCATGAATGTACCTAATTGGAATGGAAAAAACTGTACCATTTCAAATTTAATTAATGTGGTGAGCGCCTCATCGATAAATCGACGGTAGCTTTATTTATAAAACTAACCTAATTAGACTTTAGCACGATCGTTTTCCTTGTATAGAAAAAAAAAAACAAATCGAACTGAACTATGTCACGCCTGACACATTCCAAATTCGGACTAAATTCAATTTCAAATAATACCTCTTAATCTAGACCATTGTTGGAAGAGCTGTTCGAGCTAATCCCAATGATGATTTCAAATTACCGATAATTAGTCTTCTACAGTCGGTACACGATTATTGCTGTCTGTTAGTCGTTATGGAAATAATTGTAGCTAGAAAACAAGTTTGTTAACTTAACGCCGTTTATCCACGATATTTGCAACGTTTTTTTTCTGTTACTTGTTATGGAAGTAATTACAGCTAGAAAAAGTTTGTTAACTTGACGCCTTTTATTATTATAGGGTAAGGGGATATTAATTAACGTAATTTGAATCTCCTTTAAGATGTCCGGTGAACTTTAAACATGATAGGCTACCGAGAAAACTGTGTAAAATTAAATCTCAGATCTTACTATAGAAAACCGCATAAAACCAATATGCCAAGTCCCAATATGCGCTTAATCCTGTATTTTTTTTTTTTTTGTAAAAGGAGTAGTAGCTCTTTCTCTATTACGTCAAGTCGTAAACGATCCAATATTTTAATAACACGTTATTTTTACCAAGTTTTCTTTTCTTTCCATTTGTTTTTCCGATGTTTTTTGACAGTGCCTTTGTACATAATTTTCCTATTACTCTGTACTGTGTCTTGTTTTCTGTGTGTACATAAATAAATAAATAAAATAAATAAATAAAAATAAAATCAATTATACAAAAAGACTCCACAAACAAGCAACAAAAATGATAACGTATCAATTCTACTTGTAGTAAATAAAGTCACAGTCGTACAAAAAAATATGAGCTTGCGTAAATATATATTAAGATTACATATTTTCACAATACCGGAATTCCTACGATGTTTCCACCGGTTTTTCCGGACGAATAAGACCCAAAAATACTTAAAGCACAAAAAAATATTCGAATATGTAATTCGCGTTTTTATAAAATTTCAAACTACGTGAATTTATAAATCGTGTACTAATAATCAAATTGTGTAAAATAGGTGCTGTGTAAATATAGGGATAAGTGTAATTTCATTATACTTTGAACTGACCAGGATAAAACATCATATTTATTTAGATTTTAAACTTCTATCAAATCGAATTTCTCATTTTAAGGAAATATATACCTACATTATAAATTCAGTTCCACCTTAGGTCACCCGCTGCCAAATACAGGTCTTTCTTTGTTCATTTCCACCTTTGAACTTCGACTTTGCGTATCCGAGAGCAACTTCGATAAATGAAACTAAAAATGTATTATACATAGCCAGCCTGACGGCAATATGTACAAGTCCAAATGCAGTAACACCGTGGGCGACTCAAGCGGAGGCGAACTCAGACAGCTATGCACCGCTTTTGTTCAATTGCAGCAAATTGTGTTGTGTATTATAAAATGTCTTAATTGTTTGTTTGTATTCTTGTAATGGGCTTTTGAATGTAACAGATTATAGCACTTGAACAAGATATGTTTTTGTCAAGTGGATCAATTTATGGGTAATAAGTATTTATTAAATGATTTCGGATACAAATATAATTTCATGACTGTAGCTTGTTAAATATGAATTTGATTTGTGTGACAGTTAGGCAGAGGTTTATTTTTTTTTCATCAAACTATAATTCGCGACATTAAGGCGTATAAATAGATTATTCATGAGTTAGGTATAGTTAGGCATATTAGGTTCTAAGGTATTATAGATGTCAATGTTGTCTGAATCGGTAGATCAAGTTAACAAAAAAAAAAAACAGAAAAAACATATTGTACCGAGAACTAACACTGTTTATTCGACTAAATACTGAATATTGTTTATTCCTAACAATGTAAATGTTTTAATAGCAACTTTTATGTAGCAGCGTAACAAAAACGTAGTATTTGAAAATAGTCTTTGTTGTACACTTGTTACTGAAATCAGTTTTCATGATTAAGCTATATATAAAGTAAATGCAATTCGCGAAATCTAATAAATTTAATGAGATCATCGTAAACGCACCTTGCGATAAGTCATAAATAGTTTGTTAACATAAATATCGCAAATAAGTTCAATCATGTGTGATTACATAAAATGAATTACGTTCATTTGGAATTATGTAGTCACTTTATTTGGATAACATTAATACCATGGTAGCGTTTTTATGTAACTAGTCACAAGTTTCCTTATAAGTAAATAATGTCGCAGCCAAGGCAAAATTGTAATATAATTAATGCTAACATTAATTCGTATTATAAAATAGGAAATAAGTTTTAGGAAATGCGTGTAGCAATGGCAATATCACTATAAAAGTTTCAGTCAGTTTTTGGCTGTATTAACTATTACTAGAGGTCCCACAGTAGTCGAAATTCGACTATAATTAATTGGAATTGTAAGTTTGTACACTATTATGGTTATATTTTATACTTCTATAATCACAAATTTTGCCAAGATTATACTATAAAAAATATTAACAAAGACAAACAATATTTAATCTATTCTCAATTTGACAACAGACGTCAAGAACAAAAAATTGACAATAAATAGTATGCATGCGTGTGTGCGTCAAATACATGGTATGTAGTGTGTGTAATGTTTTCTTTATTGATTTAATGTATATTTTATGCATTATTTAGAAAAAATATTAGCATTGTGCACTTATTCTCTATATTCTCTTTATAGAGAACCACTTATGTGTGGAAAATTTCATACTCCTCCGTCCGCGCAATTTTCGTAAAAAGGGATACAAAGGTTTATGAGCTTCGGTAACCGCTTAAAATCAAGTAGGCCGAGAACTCGTTCAGCCATCTTACTGCAAAAAGAATGCTTAATTTCATTGATAATTTGAAATTATAAGTTTGTATATACACTATTATGATTCTACGAGTATTGTCTAAGACTTCTACTTCAAAGAATTCTATTTCTTCACAGATTTCACTAAGACTGCACTTAAGACATATATTAACAAAGACAAACAATATTTAATCTATTCTGAATTTGACCACAGACTATAAGCAATAAGAAAAGTTTGACATTAAACAAATATGTAGTGTGTATGCGCATAGATTATACACTTAATATGCGCGTGTGTGTGTCAAATACATGGTAGTGTGTAATGTTGTCTTTATTGTTTTAATGTATTATTTATGCATAATTTAAAAAAAAAATTAGCATTCTGCATCCTTCTCTATATTCTCTATAAGCGTGGGAAATTTCATACTCTTCTGTCCGCGCAATTTTCGTAAAAAGGGGTACAAAGTTTTTGCTTCACGTATTAATATAATAGATTCTCGTTACTATTCGATCTCTCACTTTCTCATTGCAAACTCTGTTATTGTCAAATAAACATTGGAAATCCCACACAGTAAAATGATCTTAGTTTTGTAAAGTTTAAGGTTGAACCTCGAACGCCCACACGAGATCAGCCGGCACTTTTATGGGCAGGACAATTCAAAAGGCCGATGATTCAGAAGTTTCCTTGCAAGGTAGCAACGCTAGATTTAGTTACTCGGTCACTTTCAATTTTATAATGGAACAGTTAAGCTTTTTGTCGTTTGATTGATCGTAATAAGGAGTGTGGGCATTTGAATGACATATGTTCCTATGCAACATGAAAAATGAGAAGTTTTTTTATAAGAGTTTTTACCACTTATTCTTCTTGCATTTCATAAAATAAGTAATTTCAGCAAATTAAAATTATTATTTTTTTAGTAGAATGCTTTTAGTGATATTTTTTTTCTACTGCTAACTCAGAATGCAGGTTGCTAGTTGTAGCAAAAAAATTGTTTAATCTTTATACGATGGGTAATGTTTATTTTTATTAGAATCTGTTCGTATTCTAATTTGTTTTTTATTTCATTTTAATTATAATTTTAAATATATATAAAAATGAATTGCTGTTCGTTAGTCTCGCTAAAACTCGAGAACGGCTGGACCGCTTTGGCTAATTTTGGTCTTGAATTATTTGTGGAAGTCCAGAGAAGGTTTAAAAGGTAAATATTATATGAAAATGCTCGGAATTAAATAAAAATAACATTTTTGTTTTCGTTTGATGTGTCCCCCGTCGGACGGATTCTTTTTGTTTGTTTTAAGTTTATTTTATACAAAAGCTTAGGTCTTTTATTTATCGATTGAGCCGCTATGAAGTCTGCCGGGTCAGCTAGTTTTAAATAAAATCATCTAATCTTAAAAGGTAATCTAATCCTAATCTGATTCTAGCAAAAACATTAAGTTGATCTGATCACATAATATACGAGTGAAATTATAATATTATTATAAAGTTTTAGACTATGATTATATACACATTTGATTATGTACGTGTATACTATAATCAAAGGTTTTAGAATAAATTTTAAACTGCAAATTTTTATTTAAAAACATATCTAGACTAGATTAAGTTCTATTAAACTTCGAACACCATCTAAAGAAAGTAATCAGTTTTATGAATCTTGATTTTTCGTGATTTTCTTGATGGCGATTTTTTTTTTGTTCTCGATTTAAAATTCATTCGAACAACAATTGAGTAGACAGCTCGACTATGCACATAACGAGTGACAATCGATACCGTCGCAAGAAACACGAGAACATCCCGCAAACAATGTTCTATTTACACTGAAACCAATTTGCCCTTGTCGTCTTAATGTCATAAGAGACTAATAACGCCTTTATTTTTTATGTTGTAAAGTATTTTATAAATGATTCATTATGTGTCTTCAACAGCTGTTCTTGCTGTATTCAGTCTGAGTTATGTAAACTTTGTGCTCTTTTTTTCCACATAATGTACAATTTGGAGTGGCTCGGTAACGTTTACCAGGCAACTGTACAATATAAAGCCGTTTATCTTAAGAGCTCTCCTAGTTCGACAAAGCGGTGCGATAAACCTCTTATCATGGTCACCACTAATTACATATCCGACCCAGGCGACGGGGCAACGCAAAGCCGCTATCGCCCGAAACATGTCTTGTCGGATCCCCCGGATCCAATCTCGGGCTTTAGACCCTTCAAGTACCGGTCACCAACTTAATCGAACTCTTCCATTACGACGAAGAGTTTGACGAGCGAACTATTACGATACTGGTGGTAGGACCTTTTGTGAGTCCGCACGGGTAGGTACTTCCCCGCCTATTTCTGCCGTGAAGCAGTAATGCGTTTCGGTTTGAAGGGTTGGGCAGCCGTTGTAACTATACTTGAGACCTTAGAACTTATCTCAAGGTGGGTGACGCATTTACGTTGTAGATGTCTATGGGCTCCAGTAACCACTTAACACCAGGTGGGCTGTGAGCTCGTCCACCCATATAAGCAATAAAAAATAAATAAAAAAAATACCCTCTGGTTGCTAGTGTGAGATTTGTTGCGTGATGACGGGGGAGGGTTTATTGTGCGCTCTCCTCCGGAAACCTCATCGGAGTGGTCAATAAAACATTACTTATAATTACATGTTTATTCGTGTCAGCGACCGCGGTGGATCGCTGCACGTTGACCACTGACTGGCTAACGTCTGTTGCTCATTACTATAAATGCATAGTAAGCTAAGCTGGGCGGGGTATCATTCCCCTACAATAACTTTGCTTTTATCATCACTTTTCCCGAATAGCATCAGCACTCCTGATCCTTTATTAGAGAGCAATCCCCTCCTGTCCAGTAGTAGAGTCCTATTCCTAATTCCACGCGGCACGGTTGCCGTCATTGGCGTTGTATCGTTAAATCCTCTCTCAATTCCTTATAAGAGAACTAACCCACAGACACAGCCCACTGAGTTTCTCGCCGGATATTCTCAGTGGATCGCGATTCGGATCCGGTGATAGGTTCTGCGAAGCACCGCTCTTGCTAGGGCTAGTGTTAGCAAATTCTCTCAGGTTGAACCCGTGAGCTCACCTATCAGTCCGCGAAAAGCTGGAATAGCCCCTTAAACTACCACCGAATAGGTAGCGAAAAGATCGGTACCAGACCAAATACACCAGTGTGCTTAGTGCTAGGTTATTAACGTGCTCGATAGCGTAAAAGTTAACTTAAATTTGTATACAGTTGGAACAGTGTCCCTAGTGGCAAACGGTCTAACTCCATACAAATTTGAGTAAACTTTTACGCCATCGAGAAAGTTAAAAACTCGGACTAAGACCAAACACATTAACAATCACTCAATTCTAAAGTGTGTTATAACTTGATTTAACCTAAACCATAAAATCTTCCGACACGAAACACTCCAATAGATACCTGAGAGAGCGTTCGCTAGTGCATTTGTTCCGCTAAACAGGTCAACTTGATCAGCCGTGAAGGTCACCACTTGTTCACGCCACCGTGACATTGAAGTCCACGTGGGCCGTCGCTTAGCAACTGCACAAACATACAAATATTCACCCCCTCAAGTTCCAACCCTCAGATTCATTCAACTCTAAGAAGACAAGGTTGAAGCACGTAAACATCGCACTCTTGTACCTATTCATAGTACTGTTATTGTTTGATAAAAATACAACACTTTTATTACAACTGATTCTCGAAATTTCTGTAGATCGTTGAGTAATAATAATAAATGTGATTTAATAAGTGGTTTTAATGAGACATGTCTGAAACGTATTTGAAGAATGTTTTTAATTTAATTATGATACATTTTAAGTAGAAATGGCCGAAATACTTTTTAATAATTTATAATAACCTAACAAGTAAAGATTAGAACAATTAAACATTCGTGATTCTAAATTCGTGTGAAAGTTTGAAAAAACAATAATGGACGCGCGTAACAAGTCTCGTTCGTTAGACCACGTTAACTGGTGGGATCCGGTGCATTGGAAGGGCAAAGCCCCCAGAAGTGTTTCGTCTATGTCATTAGAAGAAGCTGACCCCGCTGAGATCCGAAACGGCTGGCTCACACTACCAGAAACTAACAATAAGGTATTTCTTTTCATAAAACTGCTAAGCCATTACTTATTTTGAAACACTTTAAAAACAACAATTAATTCATAGTTGTGTGTCTTAAACATTTTAATTTTATGAGAAAGTTCACTGAAATTTCCGATGTTTCTTAACGTTTTAATAGATGTGTTTTTTTTTATTTGATTGGTGTTGTTAATTTTAAGTATGTTTCAATGATACTATGTACACAAATGGACTAGTTGTTGTCTGAAATAAAATAAATTATTCATTCATTCATTAACTAATTCAATGTAATTAAGGATTGAACAGATTATTTAAAACTAATGAGCGATCTCCTATTTGAAAAGAAGTTATACGATTTATAGAGAAAAAAAAAGAGAGAGAGAGAGAGAGAGAGAGAGAGAGAGACAGAGAGAAAGCATAAAGATGAAACTACATCTACGAATACAGCAAAATTTCTGCTAGATTTTTTTTAGAATCAAATTTACGTTCTACAGTTTAGAGATCAAAACAGTTTTTTCTTTTGTTTTGTTTTAAATGGATGTGTAGATTTCGATATGCCATGATCTAATTTGATATTTTTTACGTAACTACTTACAACAATAAAATGCGTATATCTCATACTATAGGTATTCTTTTTTGAAAAATCACTCAGTCAATGAATAAATTCAAATACAGCGTTCACGTTTCCCATACGACAAAATTTTTAAGATGATTTCAATTAGTCCTGGTTCAATGTAATGGGATCTTTCGATGTAATTTTTACCATCTTCAAGACTTCCTATCAACTTGCAAATTTGCTCACGTATCAAGGACCGACGACAATACAATTATTTTATTGCTTTGACCTAATAAGACCTCACCTGACTTGTAAATCCTGGCTAAATAATATGATAATGTTAATTTTTAATACGACTCGCCATGGAATCGTATCTTTTTGGGAAAAAAATATCTCTAAAACGTGCCGTAGTTTGAAGTATATACTAACTAATTTGTTACTAATTATTCTCAACACGTCATTTCCGATCCACTAACGATGCTTTTAGTTAGCTCAAGCACCGGTCACCGTCCCCGTTGAACCCGTCGCTTGCGACGAAGGGTTCAGCGAGTAAACTAACCCATAGACACAGCTCACTGAGTTTCTCGCTGGATCTTCTCAGTGGGTCGCGTTTCCGATCCGGTGGTAGATTCTGCGAAGCACTGCTTCTTGCTAGAACCAGTGTTAGCAACGTCCTCAGGTTAGAGCCCCGTGAGCTCACCTACTCGCTCGGTTACGCCGGCATAGCCACTAAAGGCTACCAGATTTTCCTACCAGCTTAGGTAGGTAAAAAGAAAATTCGTTGCTTTCTTTGTTCATGGCAGAAACGGAATAAATAAGCCGTGGGATATGTAATTCAATTATTATTTTTTGCATATTTTTGGTGGACGAATTCGTTAGAATTTATAAACACCTAAGTAAGACGAGTTAAAATCTAAAGCCGTAAACCAACATCATTATGGGAACGGCGATTACGTCATCTGTTTAACGTACAACCTCGAATGACTAATAATTGTTTATCGAACTTTATGGTGCGCAAAACTTCATCGAAATGTACCTATATTTTTTTGATAAATCACAATATATCGTAGAGAAGTATTAATTTTATAACGTGAGATAACTGTTATGAATACCATGTAAAACGTCCAATCAAAATATATAAATAAATATAATTATGAGAAAATATCCCGAAATAAAATTCTCGATCGTTGTTAATTGATTTGTCGTTGTTGTTCGATGCATTCCAGACCGTAGACTCGAAATGAGACGCATATCTAGCATACCTAAAAAAGTGTATGCAAAATTTCACGATTATCGGTTGAGTAATTGAAACTTGAAAGCGTAACAAACAAACTCACTTTTTCATTTATAATATTAGTATTAATAATAATGTAAATAATATTTGAACTAAACAGTAACTAAGCTAGTTATTAGACGAGATAAGCTCGAGTGATATTACAAGGCTTAATTCATCATTATCATCAGCCTATGGCAGTCTACTGCTGGACATAGGCCTCTCCAATTGCATGCCACTGAGCTCAATCCTCGGCTTCTCTTATCCGGCTTTTGCCAGGTACCCTGCATAGATCACTCTCCGATTTTTTTTTGTTCCTACCTATGCTGATAGCCTTGGGGCTATATCAGCTTCTCCTTGACGTGTAGTTGAGCTCACGAGGCTCAAACCGGGTGTATTGCTAACACAGGCCCTAGCAAGAGCAGGGCTTCGCAGAATCTACCACCGGATCGGAAACGCGACCCATTGAGAAGATCCGGCGAGAAACTCAGTGGGCTAAGCACTCTTCGAACCTAAGGAGCCCTGCACTTCATTAGCCAAATAAATGATTTTATTGTAAAAAAAAGGCGTGGGGTGCTTTTCAGGATATTATCAAAATAACCCTTCTACTCATATCTGTTCATAAAATATTTACAACTACTGATACCATATTTTTTTAGTTTTTTTATACTATTATTTATTTTTCATTTTTTAGTTGAATTTCAATTTTTTTATTTGTTTATTAAATATTGAGTTGTCGTCGGTCCTTAATAAGTATAACAAATTTCGAGTTAATCCGATGTTTTGAAGGGGGAGGTCAAAACAATGTTCAAAGATTCCGTTACATACTAACATACATACGTCTGAAGCGAATAAAAGCGTATTTCAAAAAATTAAAAGATTTCAATGCGCTCTTTTCCTCGATATTGATTTAAAAACTCGAGCGTACAGTATGCTTAATTGAAAGGCAATTAAACGTGGGCGAACGATCGATTTGGCCCATCCATATTGAATTAGTTGGAGGTACAATTACGTTACGTGCGTATCCGAAGACAATACGCGGAAGCTTCATACTACTCGTAATATCGATGTGAGCAAACAATGTATTGAGGATTACATGACCTTAGACAGTGCGTGAAGATAAATGTTTTGTATATAAAACTTCGGAGAAAGAGAATGTTGATATACATAATACATAAAGAAAGATGTGTGGTGTCGTGGGACACCGGATAGGAACGAACTTCCTTATTATAAAAATATTAATTTTATGTTTTATTCGAGCTATAAAGTAAATAAAACTGGAGGTTTTGCAACAACCCAAGGTCATTCGGTAACGTGCGAACTTATTGTGGTACACTTCATTCACGGTTGTTTGCATAAGAGTTAGTATTTTGCGAACGAACGCTTTGAGATCGTGGTCAATGAATGATAAAAAATAGATTATTTTTTGTACGTTATTACAAAGTTAAGTCGTACGCTGTGTGCATTACTAATTTGTACGTTATTACAAAGTTAAGTCGTACACTGTGTGCATTACTAATAAAAATCTTACGTTACGGACGTTTTTTCCCGGTTAGGTACCCCTCCGCATCGTCCCATAAGGAACTTGGTTTCAAAATAAAAAACAAAAGGCTTATTTAACTCACGCCCAGGGCAAAATACCCTTTTAGGTAAAATACTTTTTTGCCTTAAAATATATTTTCCAGAAATCAGTTATAATAAAAAAACGTGTGGCACTCGGGAACTGCCGCGGTAAAGCTATTGCATAGCATTTTTTATTAACTTATGCAATTATAACTAGACAATGATAATTTAATATTAAAACAATAATAAAACAGGACCTCGCTATATTAAATATTAATAAAAGCAAAACCTTAACTGTCCCCTTCACACTCATAAGCTAGACCGTGCGCGAGAGAGATGGGCAGACTTTTCATTATGCGCATGCAGTGTGACGTCACGCGACGCGCTTATTCACAAACACTACACAAGCGCAGCGTGTGAATGTGTTGAACGCGAGCTACATGGTAGGCGGAGTGAGGGGTTTGAGGTTTTTTTCGTTACGGAATTTCATGATTCGGTCGCCGCGCTCAAGGCTCGCGATAAAATCTATGCAATAGCTTAAAAATATCTAGCAATTTCTTGTTTGCGAGCCATTTGGCGCCTCTTTGTAAGTAACACCCGGAGCATAATGACCTCAAACTACGCCACTGTGTTTACGTTCGCACAATATAACAGGATTTTTTGGCGGGAATGCGACGAGTGAAGTTGTGTGATTTGTTTTATTTTGTCTATTTAGTGTTTCTTCATGGTTAAATGTGTAATAAACGCTGGTTTTTAACTGTTTAGTATCTGTGAAAGTGCACAAATGTGGGAAAATGAAACAAAGCCGCTGAACGTAACTTCTCGAGACCCTCTGAAAAGTACTCTGAAAGAATCTCAGTAAATGACCACCATTTTACTGAGATTATGTTTCATGCCATATCATTTCATTTCATTAAATTTCGTTTTCATTTCATTTCGCTTTCATTTCATTCCATGCCATGTTTCATATTAATCAACTTCATTTTGTTTCATAATATCATTTTTCATATAAAAAAGAGTTTTCATTAATATTAAAATAAGACTTGACCTAAAGGTCTTAGTTACCAGCTCATAAAATCCCTTAAAAAATATAACAATTTTGAATGTCAAATTAAAATCGAATTTTAACGACTAAGTTAGTAGTAATAGTATTAATCTCTTAAGCAATAATATGCTTACGAATGAAAATTTTAAGTCTTAATGGTCATATCGATAAGCTGCAGCATAGCTAAGCGCAGCATAGCTAATGCAATAAATAAAACTAGTTTGACTAGGTTCATTTAGAGCTCGGCTATTAACCTGGTGGAATCTCTCTTGGTACACACCTGCCGGCTTGTTCTACAGGATCTATTTAACAATACAGCTTATAATGAAACATTAGGTTTGATCTGAGTGAGGGCTGTCAGTGCTCAATCAATTAATCTTATACCAATAAAACTAGTTAGGGTCTAGTTCCAAAAAACGGTTTTTTTATTGAGCCGTAAGTTAGAAAACAAGGCGACGGCACTCCCGATTTTGAAGTGGTTACGTGACAATTAAGTACTTTGAAAATCGGAGAAAAACGTTAACAAATCTTCTTTTCACCAAACGTTACTAAAATTATTCTTCACATAATCGATAACTTATTCACCACATTATTTACGCCAAAAATGTTGTAAATTTTATTTTTTTATTATTGTTATTATCAGAATGAAATAAATTTTGTAACTCGTTGTTATGCCAGCCCTGTGAGGGTCCCACAAGATTTCGTTCCACAGTCCCGGTCACGGATATCAAGTCACGACGTGTATTTGAACGAAATGCTGGAAAACGAATTGTTTTATTGCTATCGGCAACAAAATTTCCTGTTTTAATGAGTTTTAATGAGCAAATGTTTGAATGGATTATCTACTGCACAGATAACCCCCAAGTGTACTTACCGATGAAACGTTATGCCATCTTTTTGATAACCAGATGTCTTAGATGTCTTGCCACACCATTTTATTGCATAAGAAGCCATTTATAATATTATTTGAATTTTAAAGATTGGCAAGAACTCGGCATACCTACGGGTTATAAGCTTGGTCGACACTTGGTTGATTCTTAGCGTCACTTCATGTATTAGCTGAATCACTAATGTGCTGTGAACGTTTGTGGTCCTGTATGCGGAATTTATTGGGGGCTATCTGTTGTCTGCCGTGAAATCCTTATAAATTAATTGTAATAAGATCTGATAAAATACAAATACACTACAAGTTTATTCCATGTATGGTTATCGAGGTTATTGCAAAAAAAATTACCCTGATTTTAAAATTAAATGAGAATATGGCCGGCGTTTATGCAACAAGATTCTCTTAGCATGATGACCAAATGTCACTTATAACAAAAAGCTTAACCTCGAGATATAGTTAGTTTTTTCAACGTCCAGAGAAACATAAATATTACGAAGTATTTTTATGGTAATTACCATACTTAGCAGACCATAATAAGCAGCACCTCGATCATCCATAACCAATCGAAACCAAATTCGAAACATAGGATTTAATAAAATTAAAAACATGTAGGTACTTAGACCGTAAAATTTGTATACATTTGATTCACAATTAAAAAAATTCTATTTTTCAAATTCGCTAACATCTTACTAAAGAAAATACTTGCAGAAAATTATGTGAACTAACTTGCTAAAATTGGAATATGGATTAGTAAGAATGCGTACATAATAATATCCCTGGGCAATATTAACTGCGGTTAATGTTAATGTTGAATTGTCTAAAAAAAATCCTCGCGGACTGGTATGTGGTGAGCTCTCGGGCTCAACCAGAGAATTTGTTAACACTAACCCTGGTAAGGGCAGCGCTTCGCAAAATCTGCCACCGGATCGGAATCGCATCCCACTGAGAAATTTTTTCACAGTTCATGCCTATATCTACCTACAAACCATAGTGCTGTAAAATTAAATTTCTTGTTTTATTATCGCCCCATAATCGAAATCCGTAATCATCATAATCTTTGAATAGAGCTCGTAAACAAATAAAAGTGTTTGAAAAATAGAGGAGGAAATGGCACTTGATTGTGTGTGTGTTTTTTTTATTGCTTAGGCGGGTGGACGATTTCACGGTCCACCTGGCGTTAAGTGGTTACCGGAGCCCATAGACATCTACAACGTAAATGCCGCCACCTACCTGTGTTTGTCTAGTTACGTATTAATTTTATTGCTTAACAAACTGTTTATTATCGAATCAACGTAGGTAGGTATGTATCATTTAAGGAATAGATTAACATTATAAAGCGCATGCACAATCAACTCAGTGACTGTCCACTCTGACTCATCCGTTGGTCAGTACGATGACCTTACCAATTTGATTGAAATAATAATTCTTGTAAAATGTTAATTGTGTTTTTTTTTTCATTTAGATTTATTTGAATTTAAACGTCCAAACGCCATAAAGTAAATCCCATGTAATAATGTTAATTAAATTAACAAAATCGGAATGGTTTTTAATAAAGGTATCTACTCGAATTCGTGATCTGAGTCTCACAATGGCTAATAGAAAATTAATACGGTTACTCGCGAAGGATTTATTAAATACGAGCAAGCGTTTTTTAAAATATTAATATGGTATGCGAACGATTGCTTCCGATAATGAAAACTCGCATTAATCGTGCAATTTATTAAGACAATACATATCATCGATTAAAGAAAATCGTATAGTTTATTTACTAACTAGACAAGACTAATAATATATTCGCTTGCTCGAGTGATTATCCTTGTCCAAATCAACCTTAAGGTGACCTTTGTTGATTTACCTAAATAATGTTTAAAGTTTATCCAATCAGTTTCTGATTGCACATAGAATAATGATGCGAAACGACTAAATATGATTTCGCCTGGCTGTTAATCCGTTTTGATTCATTTCGTTTTAATATTTGAGGCCCTGTGTGATCAGCACATGCCGCGCCTAATATAGGCCACGCTTGTTTTCTGTAGTCGGCAAGCAACCTGCGGCCATTTCTCATGTGATTCGTTACGCTTTGAGGAACAGAGCTACCGGTGGCTTTTAAACAATTTTAAACAACTTTGATTTAACGTTTTCTTTAGCTAGACTCTTTGTGTGAGATTGATCGCTTTTAAAATCACTAGATGATCATCGTCGCTTTTTTTTTTTGATAACGCCATCTTGGTTAGTTGCCTTCAATTAAGAAAAATAGTATTATTATTCGCCAATAGATGTCGGAAAAAGTTGATTATTGAAAACACGAATAAAACAGCATTTTCTGAAAATAAATCGTAGCTAGATCGATTTATCGTCCCCGAAATCCCCTGTATACTAAATTTTATGAAAATCGTTGGAGCCGTTTCCGAGATTCAGATTATATATATACAAGAATTGCTCGTTTAAAGGTATAAGATAAGATAAGATAAGATAGCGGACTATATTTCGACCCATGGATTAATGCATTCGTGACCAAAAGGACGATGCCACATTAGAGTTGTATTGAATTTATCATTTTTAATTGTTTATTCGCGCTACTAACGAATACTTATGATTGATTTTAAATACATCTTATAAATTAGTGTTAATTTCCAGTTTAATCTAGACAATAGCGTGCAGCTCTGTACAAGCGCCGCCGGCGATAAAGGTACGCTTTAAACTTTCCCTGTACTTCTCCCATATGCTCGCCAAGCTTCTCCGCTGTGCTTAGAAAAATTTCGCCTCTGCTTGAGACATGTCCATCCAAGCTACACGGAAAAGACATGTGATTACTGATGTGATGTGTTTAATGAAATACGTACTTAATAAATGTTCACGATTGACTTCCACGATGAAGGAATAGCACCGTGTAATAAAAATCAAACCCGCAAAATTATAATTTGTGTAATTACACAGGCAGGGTGGGTACCACCACCCTGCCTATTTCGACCGTGAAGCAGTAAAGCGTTTCGGTTTGAAGGGTGGGGTAGCCGTCGTAACTATACTGAGACCTTACAACCTATATATCTCAGGGTGGGTGGCGCATTTACGTTGTAGATGTCTATGGGCTCCAGTAACCACTTAACACCAGGTGGGCTGTGATATCGTCCACCCATCTAAGCAATAAAAAAAAAAAAGAATGTATTTTTACAAAAAAAGAAAATCTCTCTTCTCTGGTCATCACCGCTTTAATAAAAACAGAGCCTTAGAATTCCGATCGATAAACAGGTTCGGCTGAGTTCGCGTAAAACAACACAACAACAGAACTGCGTCCCTCTAGTTTACATGCAATTGTGCCACGCACGATCTATTGCAACATAATTTGCAAAGTCGTGTGGGCTCAACGATGTTTAATATTCAGTAATTGGCCGCCAATCATGTCCTGTTGACTTATCCTACTAAGAACAGTACAATGCGTTACATAAAGGTCCACCGGCAAGTAGATAAAAATAATAATTGAAACGAACCAATAACGAGTAGTCCTTCAAATTTATGAAGCGTCGCGGCTGTGCTCCTAACCACCCTGAAATTTTCCACTGGTGACAAATTCTTTAGAGAAACCACCGGTCGACTGCTCCACTGTACTAAGACGATTGAATGCCTTAATTAAGGCTGGTTGCAAGGCAACGTGTAAAGATTGAAAGCATTATCGTGGATAATTCTGCCGTGAATCAGCCACGCGTTCTGTTTCGAAAGATAAAACAGTCGTTAAAAAATGAATCTACGGCACACACTCACTCACACATTAAAATATTTACGGGTTCTTTAACGCCAGGTCGATCTTGAGCTAGTTCACTCAATAAATAAAATAGAATGTAAGTACATAATATACCTTAATTAGTTTAATTTATCTAGAAAAAACAAACGTCCTAAAGTTGTTATGCCGAAAACAATTTAAAATCGTAATGAAAAGGTTCTAACGTTAAAAGTGTTTGTTTAATTTTCTGAAGTTAATCACGCTCGGGTAACCATAATTTCGATTTCATTGCTTAAAAACTATTTTGACCGCAGTTTTGATAATGTGCGCACTGATTTTATTGTCACATCGATAAAACAAGAAACGCCGAATTTCTTAGCGTGCCCTAAACACGTCATTAAGGATCCTCCCGAACCATTAACGGTGCTTTTAGGTACCTCAAGCACTGGTCACAGTCTTAGCCGAACCCGTCGCTTGCGACGAAGGACTCTAAAAGTAAATTAACCCATAGACACAGCCCACTGAGTTTCTCGCCGAATCTTCACAGTGGGTCGCGTTTCCGATCCGGTGGTAGATTCCGCGAAGCACTGCTCTTGCTAGGGCCAGTGTTAGCAACAGACCCGGTTTGAGCCCATTAGCTACACGTCAAGGAGAAGCTGAAATAGCCTCTCAAGACTGTCAGCATAGGTTAAAAAAATATCTTAGCGATTATTTTTAGCGATGAAACTGCTTTCTGGATTGCCAATAAAGTAATTACTAATTCAAAGCGCCTATTTGAATAAAAAATCGTTTCGATTGAATACAGTTCTTTGTTCGGGGACGCTTAAAGTTTGTCTTCCTAGTCGAGGGTAGTGCGCGGAAGTACGGTCACGATGAATTGTCGATTGTCAGCTTGTTGTGTACAGTGAAGCGTGGGCGGCGACCGACGACCTCACGCTCTCCTTGAAACCGTTAACCAGATACCGTACTTTCAACTAATTACTTTTCCAGTCATTATTTCCGTAAATTTTCTAAAATAAGAACGGTTAACGTTCTAATTATTTTTAATCACATAGATTAGTGGTAATTACTGGTGGTCGTATTTTAAGTAGATAGGTAATATCCTGCTGTTGATGTCTACTGGGAAGCAATCGTTCATTTCGGTTTGGAATGACGGGAAGGCCGATACGTAATCTTCTTCTCCTTCTTGACTTTCGCTGTAACATAATGCGTCATCTTTATTATCATCTATTATTGCGACAACTCTCTTGTTTTCTCTTTTTCTCTCTCCTCTTCTCTTTTATCTTCTTTCTCTCTTCTCTCTTCTCTTCTTTCTCTCTTCTCTCTTCTCTTCTTTCTCTCTTCTCTTCTCTTTTTCCTTAATCGCTATCACAATTAACTATTGTATTGTGCTATACATGAATTTGGCATTAATTTTACGACCGATTACCTGTTTGACATCAATTCGCTTTGGGCCTACATCTCCCTACTGGAGATATACCCATTTTATCTGAACTGAAAACAAATAAACAAATAATCGAACAATTTAAAAATTTATTAAACTACATAATTTTATTTATATTTTGGCAAAATTTTAGATTTATTCATTTTTTTTATTTCCAGGCCAGATTTCAACAGAAACAACTACAAGAAAGAGAATTGAAAATAGCATCGCTTTACGAAGCGCAACAGGCGCGTGCCTTGGACCGGGTGAGGCAATCTCCCAGCAATGGCGTTAGTACATCCTCACCGCAGCAGCCGACGCCTGTACCTCATCAGCCAGGAAAGGTAAGTCTCTAGTAAAAACATTCATCATTGGTTGAAATGAGCAATAAGCTTGGGTTAAGCTGACGGAAGGAACCTAAGATTTAAAGTCGGAATTTTCTTAATGATTAGATTAGAGAACTCACGGTCCGTTAAATGATTATCAGAACCCATAGAAATATGTAGCATTTTAAATGCCTTGTATTGCATACGGCCGTTGACCCGAAATGCATGATGGCTTCGCATCAGAAATAGCCAGACTAGCGGTACTTACTAACTCGGCCTCATAATACACCCTACGACCTAAACGAGTAAATACACAAATTTGTAAATGTTACCGGTTTGCGATCTCCACTCCAAAATCTGGCAATCTCAATGGTTATCAGCTCTGCGACAGATATGACCGGTACATTGTCACTTCAGACCACGGACCGGAAAACGTAGTCTAGGGCGTTCAGTAAACAAAGCTGAGAGACGATACAGGATAGCAGGCAGCGAAAAAGTTGAGAGACGATAAAGAATAGCATAGATAAGCAGCAGTTTTTTTTTATTGCTTAGATGGGTTGACGAGCTCACAGCCCACCTGGTGTCAAATGGTTACTGGAGCCCATAAATGCGCCACCCACCTTGAGATATAAGTTCTAAGGTCTCAAGTATAGTTACAGCGGCTGCCCCACCCTTCAAACCGAAACGCATTACTGCTTCACGGCAGAAATAGGCAGGGCGGTGGTACCTACCTGCGCGAACTCTCAAGAGGTCCTACCACCAGTAAAAAGATTGAGACAAAAGATTGAGTAAAAAGAAGCCCAGAATCGGGTCGCGTGGCGTAGCTTGGGAGATGCCCGACAGTGGACTATAATAGACAATTAACGATAATGATAATGACAAATTTTACCGCAAGAAAACTGTTAAACCTCACTGGACTATTTTTTTTATTTCTTCACAAACCTGATGATTAGAAACTGACAAACAAATTCTGGCTATAATGACGAGATACGTAACACCTAAACGTTTTCCCACAACAATTTCACTGGTGGTAGGACCCTTTGTGAGTCCGCACGGGTAGGTACCACCACCCTGCCCATTTTTACCGAGAAGTAATGCGTTTCGGTTTGAAGGGTGGGGCAGCCGTTGTAAATATACTTGAGACCTTAGTTGTAAATATACTTGAGACCTTAGAACATATATCTCGAGGTGGGTGGCGCATTTATGTTATAGATGTCTATGGGCTCCAGTAACCACTTAACATCAGGTGGTCTGTGAGCTCGTCCACCCATCTAAGCAATAAAATAAAAAGTTTACTGCCAACGCAAGCTGCTATTTGCGATTCATATTAAGCAGTAAATAGAGTACTCATTAGAGTATTAAGCGGCAGGCAGCGGCTTGGCTCTGCCCCTGGCATTGCTGAAGTCCATGGGCAACGGTAGCCACTCACCATCAGGCGGGCCATATGGTCGTCTGCCTACAACGGCAATAAAAAATAATAATGATAACATCCTTTAATCGCCCAGGTTCGTCAAATGTTCGAAGAGAGACGCACAAAAGCAGGCATTGACAAGAGCTACCCGCTACAGCCGATACACAACACCGAAAGAACGAACCGGAAGACATTACCGAACGGATACGCGAAGGTTTCGAATTCCACCACCAGCACGAGGGTCACAGTCGAGAAGCGATCGCAGAAGACACATACAACAGTCAGCTCTCATAGCGTTAAGAAACAGCAAGTAAATACATTTCGTTTAATACGTAAAATTTATCTATGTAAATAAATATGCGTTTATAATTGGTATTAGCATCAACAGTTCATGTTTTTAATTATGCTTCAATTAAGTTTACTTCATTTAAATAGCTGAAAAAGTTTTTATTTGTTACTAGCTGACCCGGCAGACTTCTTAGTGCCTCAATCGATAAATAAAAGATCTAAGCTTTTGTATAAAATAAACTTAAAACAGACAAAAGGAATCCGTCCGACGGGGGACACATCAAAGGAAAAACAAAATTGTTTTTTTTATTTAATTCGTAGCATTTTCATATTTTAACCTTCTCTGGACTTCCACAAATAATTCA
Source organism: Bombyx mandarina (assembly GCF_003987935.1). Next base: position 939,702 of record NW_021011560.1, on the reverse strand, counting down.
AGACCAAAATTAGCCAAATCGGTCCGGCCGTTCTCGAGTTTTAGCGAGACTAACGAACAGAAATTCATTTTTATATATATAGATGATATTTTTTCCAAATTTTAAACTTTAAAAATGGCTCTCCTGTAAAGTTGCAAAAATGTCGCTCAAACCAAATAAGCCTTTCACCCCGCAATATAATGAATAAAATAAATAATATATTCACATACATACAGTTATATGGGTTTCTTCATGAAATTCATATTTTTCTTTTTGCCGTTACTTGACGTGAAACAGAAACGACACGTCTGCTTTAGTATTATTGAGCTCGCACAGGTCTTATTTATTTAATACATATTTATTTTCGTCTTTCATTTGAGTCGACTATTATCAAAGCCGGCAATGTGACTTTTGGACAATTATTGGTAAATCAGAAAAACGAATTATTGACTTTGTATTCCATTAGCAGTCACAAAACTCATCTGAACGACATCTTAATAAATAACAGGTTAAGTATTAACCTTTATTTAATGCAGGTTTTGAACCGTATTCTTTGAAGGCGACGATTATATTCAAATCAATCTGTATTGACATATCAATAACATTTTTTTGTCCAAATGCACAGATTGCCACTTTTGATAATAGACGACTCATTTGTTATGACACAGACGTAAGTCATCGTAAAGTATTTAAAACAAAGCAAATTATACAACGCCAATAATAAACGCGAAATTAAAACCGTAAAAGCGGTTTAAGTTATGTCCTACGACTAGCGAAAACCGAAGAAAAGATTATATCGCATATACATACATGCGTTTCGGTTCGAAGGGTGGGGTAGCCGTTGTAACTATACTGAGATCTTAGAACTTATATCTCGAGATGGGTGGCACACTTACGTTGTAGATGTCTATGGGCTCCAGTAACCACTTAACACCAGGTGGGCTGTCAGCTCGTCCATCCATCTAAGCAATAAATAAAAAATAAAATAAAAACATTGCGGGAATTGTGTTACAGAAAATAGACAATTTGGTGAACGGCTCCGGTGATCTCAATCACAATCACGAAGACGACATTAGCGCTGTTAAACATTCGGTGAGTTTTTTAATGACATATTACATTTCATGTATTATTTTGTATGGGGCGTGAGAGAACTCCAGGAAACTAAGGCAAATGTGTGAGGTTTGTACCTAGGAAGACTATAAACAACTCTGTTGAACGGGAACTAGCACGGTTAGATACCACCGCCCTGCCCATTTGTTCGTTCCAACTTAAACATTGGAACAGTCCATATAAACTGGTGGTAGGACCTCTAGTGAGTCCGTACGGGTAGGTACCACCACCCTGCCTATTTCAGACGTGAAGCAGTAATGCGTTTCGGTTTGAAAGGTGGGGCAGCCGTTGTAACTATACTTGAGATCTTACAACTTATATCTCAAGGTAGGTGACGCATTTACGTCGTAGTTGTCTATAGGCTCCAGTAACCACTTAACACCAGGTGGGCTGTGAGCTCGTCCAACAATTTAAACAATTAAAAAAAAAACACAACTGGGACTTAGATATTGTGTATCAAGAGAATCTAGGCGCTCCGGTGAGAAGCACAACTAGTGAGAAGTAAGTTCGTTTTCCCAACTCGGAATTTAAAACTAGAAAATTTGCTATCATTCAATATAATGCACGCAATGGAAATATAAATAAGCAAAAACGAAGAAAAAAAAGCATGCGGTCAACGCACTTGTGTGACGCAAGAAGGGGCTCCCATTGGCTCGTGAAGTTCACATTCAGTGAGCTGTGTACAAATTCAGTTTCACTAAATTACTTAATACAAATAATTAATGTGTTCGATTGATGTTGAGATAAGAAGTTTGCAGTTTATACCGTCGCGTAATTTAATATACTAGAGGCCCCGCAGTAGTCGAAATTCCACTATAATTAATTGGAATTGTAAGTTTGTACACTATTATGATTGTATTTTATACTTCTATAATCACAAATTTCGCCAAGACTACACTATAAAAATATTAACAAAGACAAACAATATTTAATCTATTCTTAATTTGACAACAAATGTCAAGAACAAAAGTTTGACAATAAATAATATGCATGCGTGTGTGCGTCAAATACATGGTATGTAGTGTGTGTAATGTTTTCTTTATCGATTTAATGTATCTTTTATGCATTATTTTAAAAAAATATTAGCATTGTGCACTTCTTCTCTATATTCTCTATAAGTGTGGAAAATTTCATACTCCTCCGTCCGTGCAATTTTCGTAAAAAGGGATACAAAGTTTTTGCTTCACGTATTAATATATAGATTAACTATCTTTTTTTTCCTACCTATGCTGATAGCCTTGAGAGGCTATTTCAGCTTCACCCTAACGTGTTTAGGTGAGCTCACGGGACTCAAATCGGAGTGTTGCTAACACTAACCCTAGCAAGAGCAGAGAGAAACTCAGTGGGCTGTGTCTATGGGGGACTCTCTAAAGACACTACAAAACTTGCAATTACAATGCTTAACTTATTTTATTTGAATTCACAGCTTCCACAAAGCAACGGCGAAATCGGTGCAGACAAAGATGAACCGGACAAGGTGGAAAACAATAATGATTTACTAGAAAATGAAACGTTTCCGGAAATGTTGGCGCCCATACCCACGCCCCGGACACCGGAACCGATTCCCGAAACAAAGAAGACTACTGTTACTAAGTATGCTCCTAAATCGATTAAACCACAATTCTTGTTACGAAAAGTTTCGAAAATGTGTTTAAAAACCAATATCAATTTCACTAGATTACATTTTTAACCGATTTCAAAAAAGCAGGAGGTTCTCAATTCGACTGTATGTTTTTTTTATGTTTGTTACCTCATCACTTTTGACTGGGTGAATCGATATTGATGATTCTTTTTTATTAGAAATCTGACGCTTCCCATTTCATTTTAGTCCAGTTCTGATAATGGTATCCGTGAGAAAACCATATATAAGTCTTAAATTTGCATTAAGTACGTGCGCGACAAATAGATGAATAACTCAATATCACGCTAACCGATTTCGATGATTATTGTTTTTAGTGTAGATTAATTTGATTTGGAATATCTTTTTTTTTCTATTTGAAGTCGGTTTTTGTTCAAGCCTGTCTATTTACAATTATTATTTGAATAGATTTAGAATACGATTTGAAATATAACCGACTCGCGACCAACGAAACAAAACGCAGAAACGACATTTTTGGAATGATTTAAATACGATATTGAAAAGTAAATAAAGTAATTAAAATAATGGCAACTCGAAGCTGTTACACTCACGTGAATAAATAGGCTCAATATCCTTAACATTGTGACCACTGACAACGGCGATATATAAAAAACTACGTGAGGAAATCTTTTTTTTAGGAATTTGATATACCATGACTTTGGTACGAAGGGCATAGAAAATACGGTTGACCAAAAAAAAATTGTATATTTAATTGGCAAATACGAGTTTGATTGACTAGATGTTTAATCAAAACAGACGTAAATCAAAACTAACCCGTTGGGATGAGGTCACTGACCGCAGCGCTTTGTTTTTCTACAGAGGACTCAAAAAATCCACTTATACCTACCACATAAAATTTAGACTGTTTCTATTTTGAGAGTGGATTCTTTTGTATGCTTTTAGGACTGCACCAGCCAAAACGAGCCCTGTAAAATCGAAACCACAGACACCCGTCACGGCTTCACCTCGTAGAATTACCAGTGATAGAAGCGTAAGTATCTTGCTTCTGTATGCTATATTAGGTAGGTAATAAGGTTGAGAGATTTTGAGGGTTGAGATTGCGAGGGTTCGTAAGCCCGAAGACAATTATTAAAATTGGTGATACTTGACACGATACCATTAGAAGAATCGTGGTCGAAAATATATGTATTTAATAAACCTTTTTTTTAAATACGTTTTTTTGAATCAGCTGAACGTTCGTCAGCCATTTTCACGCCATTTCCGATCCCCCCGATCCACTAATGGTGATTTTAGGTAGCCCAAACACCGGTCATCGTTCTCGTCGAACCCGTCGTTTGTGACGAAGGGCTCGACGAGTAAATTAACCCACAGACACAGCCCACTGAGTTTCTCGCCGGATCTACTCAGTGGGTCGCGTTTCCGATCCGGTGGTAGATTCTGCGAAGCACGGCTCTTGCTAGGGTTCGTATTAGCAACAACGTCAGGTTTGAGCTCACCTACTCTCCCGGTCACGTATTATGGTCTCTCAAGACCATCAGCTTAGGTAGGGAAAAAAAGCCATCTTTGTTTCACATTGCTCACGACATCTTATACACTAACAACGTTTTTATAATCAGTACATACAACAAATTAATATTGTTTTGTATTTATGAGAAACTCAACTCTTCTCTGATAGCCGTGCATCCGCCACGTGAACTATATTCATTAGGACTTACATCGACAACTTATATTAGTTGCAATTGTTAACATAAAAAAACACTGAAATGTTTATTTTTAAAATATGTTGTATAAGTTAAACCTAAATAACCTTTTTAATTGACAAAGAGCTGGCCTACGTTCGTAATTAAAAATAAAAGAAATTCGTCATTGACAATTGACAGTAAAAATGTAAAAACTTTCTTTTAGGACAAAGATTAAGAATATAAAATTATTATTGAGTAAATTAAATATGTTGGACTTAGAAATATAGCGGTCATAGAATATTATGTTTAACTTAGGTATCGGAGACGACTAAGACACGGGGTGCTATGCAACGACCAGCCAACACAGTAAGTTTACATCCAAAAATCTTAATATTCAATAGATTATTGTATTGCGGCAATTTAAAAAAAAAAACTTAACTCAAATGAAAAGCAATTATTTAAATTTTTAAGTTGTGAATGACAAACAATGCCATATTAAATTGGTACAATACAATAGAGAAATAACCGCATTCCGAATCGGCGGTATAGATGTAAAGATTTAAAAGTGCCTGTAAAGCCTACTTCAATAGAAAATAATTTGAATTTGATTTAATTTTGTGTTCCTGATATTATTTTTCATACGTAAAATAGTTCATTATTTTTGGCTGTTTTTTTGTAATACTCTATTCTACTTGTTATATTTAACGTGTTGTGCTTTTATTTGTTATTTCACGCAATAATTTTTTCTGTACACTTGCACGATGCTTTTATGTTGTTTTTCTTTCCAGACACCCAGAAAACCACCTGTGGTACGCATGTTATGTTATTTCTTAATCACCTAACCCAATAAATGCTCGCAATAGATCGCAATCTTTTTGTAGTAACTCGACACATTAGCATATTCATGTGTAGTTTATTTATTTATTTTATTTATACTTTATTTCAATATTTTTTTAAACCATAACATTTTGTTAGTAAGAATTACTTATAATCTTTGTCAGTAACTTAAAAATCTAACACATAAATATCAGACACACATTATATATCATTACTTTTTTTTCCCTTCCCAATGCCTGCTGCAAAGGCAAATCAGCCGTCCCTCGATCTTGCTCGATATGACGTTCCACTATTGCCACTGTCACGAACGCGACGCAATAACGATGCACTTCTTTCCCGCATTATAGCAAAGAAGTCATCTGTGTGAGATGTCGCAAACATTGTGGATGCATTACAAAAGCGCATCAGTGACAACATCATCTTAAGCGGATTATTATATTGAACACGTAGGGCACTGTAAGCCCTCAGCGTAGTAAAATAGATAATACGCTAATAGTCTTCGCACTTAAATTGCTATTGCTACAAATCTAGTCATTAAAATATTAGCTTCATCGCTTCCTTGTTAATTAATTTTAATGTTATTGGACACGCCTAACAGAAGATGGTTCATAAACTCGCTACCTCTACTAATGGAAATAAATAATATATTTTAAGTTGCTAACAGTTTTTCTTAGAATTCATACGTTGATTTGAAATTGTTTTGTTTGTGTGAAATTGTTTTGTGAAATCGTCGTGACCTAAAAAATAAGACCTCCGGTGCATTCGTGTTAAGCGATGCACCGGTGTTCGAATCCCAGGCAGGCGGGTACCAATTTTTCTAATGAAATACGTAGGTACTCAACAAATGTTCACGATTGACTTCCACGCTGAAGGAATAACATCGTGTATATAAAAATCAAACCCGCAAAATGATAATTTGCGTACTTACTGGTGGTAGGACCTCTTGTGACTCCGCACGGGTAGGTACCTTGTCTATTTTTACCGAATAGTAATGCGCTTCGGTTTGAAGGGTGGGGCAGCCGTTGTAACTATACTTGAGACCTTAGAACTTATATCTCAAGGTGGGCGACGCGTTTACGTTATAGATAGATGTCTATGGGGCCCGGTAACCGCTTAACACCTGGTGGGCTGTGAGTTCGTCCACCCATCTAAGCAATAAAAAAAAGGAACTCGCTACCTCTACTAATGGAAATAAATAATATCTTTTTTAAGTTACTAACGCTCTATTATTATTATTAATTTATTTTTATTGCCCTTGTAGGCAGACGAGCATACGGCCCACCTGATGGTGAGTGGTTACCGTCGCCCATGGACTTCAGCAATGCCAGGGGCAGAGCCAAGCCGCTGCCTACAATGCCTATTAGAATTCATACGTTGATTTGAAATGGTTTTGTGTAGATATTTGAGACGACAATGTATTAATTGGTCTGTAGAAGGCGAACAGTGCGGGTTCTGGTACTCCTAAGGGTCGGTCCACAACGGCGACAGCTCCAAGCAGCGCGGCCGCGTCGGGTGACGCGTGCGGCGTCTGCGGTAGACACTTCGCCTCCGATCGCATCGCTAAACACCAGGAGATCTGCAAAAAGGCCCACAGCAAGAAAAGGAAACCCTTTGATGTACTCAAACATCGTTTGGCTGTAAGTTTATAACGTTCAATATCAATATCATCATCAATTATCAACAAACTAGCGACCTGCCCTCGCTTCGCTTCGGAAACTGTAATTAATTATTGATTTCTCCACTATTTAATGGATGTTATTATACATATAAACCTTCTTCTTCAATCAGTCTATCTATTAAAAAAAACCGCATCAAAATCCGTTGCGTAGTTTGAAAGATATAAGCATACATAGGGACAGATATAGGGACAAAGAAAGCGACTTTGTTTTATACTATGTAGTGATGAAGCTGTTTCAAATTAATTAAGAACGGAGTTTTTATCAAACTTTTATATAAGGTATAACTGAATGTCACATTATCACACTGGGTTCATTTGAGAATGTACTCAGGGCTACTTACATATTATATTGTAAATAACTTAGAACAAAATAATTGTACTAATTTATATGCTTGATTTGATTAAATGTAAGCTTCCTTGGTTTAAGAAAGGGAAGGATTTTTTTGAAAATTAACAGCGTAATTTGAAATATAAATTACTAACAAAACCTTTTTTTCCTTAAAACTCAGGGTACCGAAGTTGAAAGTTATAAGGCAAGATAATTTATATTAAACAATCATGTGTGTAAAATTGATGTGCATGTATTGTTTTGTCGTCAAAATCCATTTTTTTTTTTGGGGTTTCATATACTACTCATTCTATTATTAATATTCTAATTAATGGCGTTACACTTTTGTTACACAAATTGCTGTTAAACAGTTTTCGTATTTTACAAAAGTTACACTTTTTTTTAAATCATTTAAATTATTAACCATTTTACTTTACATACTATTTTGATTTGATTCGTGCTTGTATCATTTATAGTTGTTTTTTTTTACAAAACTGACATATTTTATCAAATTTTAGGGAACGGAAGCAGAGCCCTTTATCAATAAATTGCGCAAAACCACCGCTACTCCGTCAACTACTAAAGTGAACAAAGGCAAGCAATTGAACAGCAACTGGCGACAAAAACACGAAGAGTTCATCCAGGCAATACGAGCGGCGAAACAAGTGCAGGCGCATCTGAATGCTGGAGGTATATGATTTTGTACTTGGCTTGAAATACATTAAATGCACTTCGCGAAGTAATAGGAAGCTGATTTATGAGCTTAGGCTGAATTTCAGGGACTAGCTACCTTTTTTCTATAATTCTGATTTTTTTAAGAAAACACACTTTTGAAGATAAAAATCTCGACTGAGAACTAAGGTCTTTGTCTCTGTCGCTGTCGTTCATATCGACGCTTGAAAGGCAAACGTGACTAAGCGACAATGCGTGAACTTTATAGTAGACTAATTTAAAGTTGAAATACCTGAAAAAAAAACAAAATGTGTGCAATTCACACGTGGTAGAAGTGAAACCTTCCAAAATTAAAATACAATTATCCTAAACGTCTTAAGTATATGTAAAATTTTGTCATTAGTAAATAATTGTAAGGTAGCGCCCTCTGTGAATTGATATTTTAATTTCACGTATAATCCTAAATTAAAATTCACTACAAGAGCTTTCATACACACGTTNATTATTATCAAATAAATAAAAGAGAGCAAAGTTTCTAGCACTAAAATAATTACCACCACAGGAAGTTAATTTGAAACGTGATTTTTTATAAGTTAGCAGCTATTATCATGCATATTCAGAGTTGTTTTGTAAACTTTCAACATTCTACTATTAAACTACAAAAAATGGAAGATTTTGCAACGAATATAAAACTAATATTGCGCATCGAAAGATTTTCCCGGTTTTTTCCCGATTCGCCTTTCAATCCCTAATCGCCCCATTTTACGGTACTTACATTATCTTACAATAGACACAGGGCACAGTGTCACCAGTTGATGTGATTATCAGATCTAAAGGAATCGACTTTTGGACCTCGGCTTGAATACAATGACAGTTGCTGAGGATTGTTTGTTTTACGGCCGTTTTCAATAACGTATCTGAGTTTTCGGATAGATAGCTATCTCCGAATATCAGCAAGAGCGTATCTAGCCTTAGTTTGCGTTTCACAATCACGGATAAGTGCTATCTCTCTTTAACCAACAGTAGATAGCTTCTTCCCTCCGATTTATCCGAGCCTCTTGATACGTTTCGTTCTACTACAAATACGAAACAACATNTTTTTTAAATTTGTTGGTAAAAATCTGGTTTATTCGAAGCGAAATTGGGAATAAGTCTTTAGTTGAAATAGATAAGCAATTTAATATAAGTAAGTCGATTTTGCAGAGACATGTAACAAGATCAATGAAATCTCAAGGTGGACAAAAATGTCTAAGTAATACATAATAAAATATTTAATATTTGTTCAGAGTGGGGGTATTCATTGATTAATCCATGGAATAACCGTCACACTTAATCTCTTAACCCAGATAGAAATATCAGCATTGTCGATTGCACCTATAATTGAGGTGATGTCTGCCATGTACTTTTGTCAGTTTTTCAATGTTTTTTATTGATGATCACTTTGTTGGTGCAACTAAATAAATAAATAAATTAAAACTATATATAAAAATAAAAGTAGTGCCAACCCTAGCAAATTTCTCATTTCGTCCCAATTAACCGCAATTTTCGGGTAAATAGGGATTACACCTATTTTTGTATTTTTTGCTTAAACTGGAATGCTAGTTGCATAATTTTAAATTGGACAACAAAGATGCCCCCAAGACTCAATCATTTTGATCCTGATATAGCATTATATACATCAACAACTACCTTAAAATTGCTCATAAAGTTGGAATTTGTCCTTAATCGCCCCATTTTACGGTACTTATAGTCGGATTTTTAATTAGACGAAGCCAGCTGACAGTAGCTAATGTCACTTTGTGAAATAATGTTGCTATATTTAAAGTAATAGTGATGCGTTCAGTTCTCGTTCAATCACATGAATGAACAATGAGTGTGAAGAGTTAATCATTAATTTCAAACTATAAAAGAATATTATTTATATTTTACAATAAAATTGTATTAAAGTGCTCCAATATATGTTACTAGTAGTATGTAACTACAATCAGTTTTTTTATTTTCATTACCTACCTATAATTGTTATATTTTATACGTCTATAATTTCAACTATATGATGTATTGGAAATAGGACAGTCTTACAAGCTTCCTCGCAATGTTTTTCTTAATGTTTAAAACACTCGGTATTCAGTACAGGTAGATACTATAGGAACATAATATTTCGTCGAAAACTCGTTGGTATGTACAAAGCACGCCTAAAATTCGAACCCCGTACCCGATATCGGCAATTCGGCACACCAACTATTCACTAGACAATCGAGGCAATTTCATTAATTCAGGAGTTTTTTCAATCGTTCACTTTGTCACAACACTATTTTTATTTCATCAAAAACTGACAACACAGTAAACGTCAGTTAACTTCGTCTAATAAAAAATCCGACTATAGACCTAGTTATTTTAGTTAATTTTCTAGTTATTTTTGGTATAATTGTTTGTCCCCTCTCCCATGGATATTACAAGGTGAATTGAGCCATTGAAGCCGACTTTAAGACAAAATGTCATCATTGCATTGGGCATTATCAGCTATTCCATGTTTTAAATAAGAATGCTCTACTTCACCACAGAAATAGGCAGACACTCGATGGGTTTACATTTTATGTACATTTTACTAAACATTTTTAATAAATATCAATTTCATTTCATAATGGTAGAAGACATACAGAATTAAATTTAGCGAGAACTGAAAAAATTAAATCTACAACATGATTTATATAAATCAAACCCCTATTAAAGTTTACGGGGGAAATTTTGACGAGAGTATACGAATTGCTATAGCTATACGAATTGTATTATTTCGTTGGTTTTGAAGTTTCTTTACACTTCTTTTTCTTCTTGCTTCGGTTTCCTCAATACTGAGGGTCGTGACCACCTCCTCGCAACAAGAGCTTATTACGGACCATTCCATGCCATTTGCCTCTATCTGCCGCCTTTACACTTAAATATTTCATAATTAGGGTAACAATAACTATGCTCGAATTTACGAAATGCGAGAAATAAAATCGATGGTTCTCGAGTTCTCTTAAAAAATCTATTAAGTTTCCAAACTTTTTTCGAATTTATTGGGAGGTTATTTTAATTCATCAATTTTATTTCTTTGTGATTCAATTTCTTTCATTCAACAGATATGATTTCGGCCTTTTTTTTAAAATTTAGTTGTATAGACTGCGTTCCTTTTGTCTTGTACAATATTCAAGAAAAAAAAAGAAATTGACGTTAGACGTACGGTACGTACCGTACCTACCTACTTACCATAGATTATACACTTAATATATTAGCTACCGGTAAAATGGGGCGATTAGGGACAAATTCCAACTTTATGACCAATTTTAAGGTAGTTGTTGATGTATATAATGCTATATCAGGATCAAAATGATTGAGTCTTGGGGGCATCTTTGTTGTCCAATTTAAAACTACGCAACTAGCATTCCAGTTTAAGCAAAAAAAGCAAAAATAGGTGTAATCCCTATTTACCCGGAAATTGCGGTTAATTGGGACGAAATGAGAAATTTGCTAGGGTTGTAGGGTTTTAATTAATTAATTTAGTTGCATAAAAAATATTGAAAAACTGAAAAAAGTACATGGGAGATGTCACCTCTCCTCCACTCTGAACAAATATTAAATATTTTATTATGTATTACTTAGACATTTTTGTCCATCTTGAGATTTCATTGTTCTTGTTACATGTTTGTGCAAAATCGACCTACTTATATTAAATTGCTTAGCTATTTCAACTAAAGACTTATTCCCAATTTCATAGGCTTCTATTGCTGTTTTTAATATTAAGGGATCATATATCTTATAAGGCTTTGCACTCTTTGATAGATACACGCGAGGCATATCTAAAAATAGAAAACAATACTTAACTGATAATATAAATATTTACCAAACAATAAAATAACACATTGATAATTTTGAATAAAAGTTCTAGACAAAAACATCATGAATAAACCAGATTTTTACCAACAAATTTAAGAAAATATTGTTATAGTAATCGGCAAACTTCTTGAGCAAATGACCTTGACTGCGCAGAACCGAATTTTAGATCACTTTGGTGGTGAGGGTGAGGCGCGACGGCAGGGGAAATCGTATCGAGCGCGTTATTGGTAGATCAGTCGAACCTTGCGTCCCGCACCGCGCCTTCATTCCGCTTGCTCCCAAAAGTACGCTTGCGTACAGTGGAAAGTCTATCGTTATTAATCGTTAAGTTATTTGTTATAATTGCTTGTGGACTTTGTTGCCATTGCTATTTGTTGAGNCACTATCACTATCTGCATCACAATCCATTATCATTTGAAATAATTCCATATCACTATCATCACTGCTACAATATGCCAATATGAAGAGAAACAATTATTAAATATAGCGATTTACTTTCGAAAGATAAACATGTAACCGGCCGATTTTGACAGATAAGCGAATGCCCATACTAGAGATAGCGCCGCCTACCGGAGAGTTACTAAAAACTCATATTGAAACGGAAGTAAGCACGATTTGTATGAGCGTTCTATCTTTAGCAGGCTATCCGTCCTCCCGACGATGGATAGATAAATCCGATAGGAACTGCTGCCCGTCGATAGGTTATTGGAACGTAAGTAAGGACAAAAATATAGATTTGTCTATCTTTAGTAACCGAAACTAGGGATAGATAGGTTATTGAAAACGGCCGTTAGTGTTACATAGGTAAGATAGGTACTAGCTTATTTATTGTTTGCGGTCTCGCTAGGTCGGAAAAGGTAAATCAAATTTTATACTATAAATAGGTATAGGTGACTACACAAGTACAGATACAGCTCAATAAATAAAAATGATAATAATAATATGTAACTTTTATTTGTGACCAAATAAAAAAATAGATATATAGTAATATTTTACGCAGGTTAATTTTACTTCGTGAACGATAGTCAAATTAGTCAAACTTTGGTGATCACAATAGTCAGTGGCTTTAGGTTGTGTTTACCAAATTTATTGTTTTTTTATTCTTTGGGTGTTTTTTACTTGTAGTCTATTATGTCGGAGATCATTTATGCCTTATGTTCATATTGTTGGCGATGTTACAACTAAGACAAGCATTGTGGGAATAACTAGCATCATATGGCTGCTTCCCCTGGTGTTGTGTCCATAGGCGAAGGTTGGAGGGCAAATAAACCTTTTCTAAAACGTTGTAAGAACTATAGTTGTTATCAGTGATTTATTCAAGATTATGTCTATAGCACTTTGATTGAGGGATTAGTGAAACTGATAGGAGTATAATATAGGAATATTGTAGTTTCTTGTACTTTGAACACTGCTAAGTAAGTAATAATTAGAACATTCTGAAAATACTCCTATTTGTTTGATATTATTTGTATGGGTATGATTTTTGTTGTAAATGTAGATTTTATACAGAGAACATGTTGGAAGGTTCTACTTGAGGGGACTGCTCTCTGGATGTAAGAGGCTATTTTAAAAATATTGACATCATGGTTAATATATTACAAACACTACACTATCACACATTTACAATATTTTATAACCCTAGTATGTTTCACTGTCTGTGTCTAGAAGATTCAATGAACTTCATTTCTGTCAATCATCTGTTTTAATTGAAATAAACATTCCAATATTAGAAAACTGTTACTTCACATTTGACAAGTGTTGCCTGCCATTACTTACATATTCAAACTCCAACAGCACATAAAGTAAAATTGGTATTAAAAGCAAACCTATTAATTAGAATTTTATTTTTTATTTTTTGTAAAATGAATGAACTATGAAGGAAATGCAATTATTTTATTGCTTACAAAGGCAAAGTCTCTTTATAGTAAACATATATATTTTTTTTAGAAATCACTAGTCATGAGTGAGAGACCACAGCCCTTAAGGGCTATAAACAAGTTTTTTGATGGAAAGGAGCCATGGCAAATTGTATCAATGACAGCTTCTTCTTTATTAGCCATAGTTTGGGTTCACAGTTTATACAATGCAAGAGAAAGTAAGTACTCAGACACAAATTCCAAGTTGCTTTTGATATATTATATGCTTGGCATCATAACTTATTTGGCATTACTTATAAAATTGAAAAGCACAACGAGTTTTGCTGGTGTTGATGACAAAGGTAAAACTAAAACATTACCACCAGTAATTATACAAATTACAATTTTGCTGCTTTAACTTTTATTATGCTGTGGAAGTCGATCATGAACATTTGTTAAGTACATCATTCACTAGAAAAATTGGTACCTGCTGAACTACTGTTGCATTGCTTGATATGAATCCACCAAGTGTATTAATTATCCTTTTAGGCTATGTCAACCTCAAAATGTAGAACCACATTTATGACATACATATATTTATGTTAATAGAATAAATTTTATATAATATTGAAATATTTATGTGCAGGTGTGACAGTCCGCCTTCGAAAACAGTTTTTCAGGTGGCTACGTCAAGTTCCAATGGTAAGGAAGAAGATAGAACAAAAAATGGCCGAGATAAAGAAAGATTTCCATACAGATGTAGAAAAGAGACTCGCAGGAGTCACAATTAGAAGAGAATTGCCTGAACAAGGTTTGGATCCTGAACAGATATCGCAAGAAGTCAGAGATCATCTGAATTTAGGTATGTTTATATTTTTCTTTAACATAACATTTTACATTTTATTTCATTAATTATTTTAATTTACACAAACCCTCCAGAGTAGTTCAACGGTGTGACATATCCTTGAAATGAGGTTTGAAAGCAGTTCACTTGTTGCACAGGTGCATCAGCAACATTAATGATTACGATCTTTTGATCAGTTTTGACAATTCAAGAGGTCTGACTCTTGTGTTTTACCTATAAAACATTTTGGGATTTTAGGGGCTTATGATTGGAAGAATGGTGCAGTATCTGGTGCAGTCTACCACTTGTGTGAAGACATCAGTCGTGTGGCTTGCGAGGCTTATACCTTGACTGCCTACACCAATCCACTGCACTCAGATGTCTTCCCAGGAATTAACAAAATGGAGGCGGAGATTGTGCAGATGGCTATTAATTTATTCAATGGTGATGAGGAGTGTTGTGGCACAGTAGGTGTATTATGCTCTTATGTAATTAAGACATTTGCAGAAGAAGCAAATTAACACAATTGTTTTTAAATAACTTAAGACACTTAATCAGTGGTTAAGGTGTGGCTTATAGGGCTGTCAAATAAATCATATTTTATGGTAATTGACATTAATTTATTGTCTTTTAGATCTGGTAACTGCCTAAGACTAAATGGTATATGAGTGTGTGCAAAAAAGTATAACGTTATGCAGGTAGTGGATTTTTTTTACTAACAGAGTCACCTTTCTTTATTTGCAATGTTTGAGAACCACTTTGTAAATACCGTTTGTTTTGAAGTATGCTGTGATCCAAATAAGGCTATGTAATGAGTCATATCATTACTTGGCACTAGTTGATTCAAGGTGACTCCGTCACAGTCATTAGTGTTTTTTCCATTCCGCACATCATTAACGTAATTAACAATGCTTATCTTCATTATTTGTCATAGTAACTAATAATCTATTATATACGCATCACATATTAACGTTTGCAATTAAATATTAGATTTTTTATTGAAATATTTAAATTGTTCAGTTGAGATATATTTATTACTTTGATCTGATCTAGTTGTCTTTGGGGACCTCGTAGGAGGTTCGGGCCCAAGCCCGAAAAAAAAATTTGTTGTCTTAGAAATTGTTTGAAATAATTACTTGATTTCCTTATTTTCATTGCACCTATTGCCAAATACAATAATATGAAGAAAAAAAACAGGTTTAGGCCACAATGGCTATTATACATTATCACCATGTCCAAGTTTCAGTTGGATTGGTATATGAGTTATCATGCTCTTTAGATTTGGAACACTTTATCACTTTGCAGACATAGGCTGCCTGTATTTTGGATTAGAGCAAGCTAGGTAGAAGAGAGATTACTATGAATGGTAGCAGCCGTAGAAGATGGAGGGAGTTACCCTAGTCTGCATTGCAATATCTTCTAGCTTCTAAATATGTAAAACGTCCCTAATAATTCAGTGGATTTTCATTTAATAGTAGTAGTGTTAGTAATAATAATAGTATTTTTAGACAATCTTGTGGGATGTAGATAGTGAAAGGTTTTTAAGACTTATCTATATATTAATATGTAAAGCAAAAACTTTGTACCCCTTTTTACGAATATTTCGCGGACGGAGGATTATGAAATTTCCCACACTTATAGAGAATATAGAGAAGGAGTGCAGAATGTAAATTTTTATTTTTTTATTTTACATTAATAATACATTAAATCCATGAAAAAAACTATACACACACTGCCATGTATTTGACACAAATACATAATTATATAATAATATACTCTTTGTTTATTGTCAAATATTTGTTATTGCATAAAGTCTGTGGTCAAATTAAGAATAGATTAATATTGTTTATCTTTAATATTATTTGTCTATAGTGTGGTCTTGATGAAATCTGTGAATAAAGAAGTATAATAGTCTTTGACAATAGAACCTAAATAATGTTCAAACTTATCATTTCAATCGGATTTCGACTACTGCGGGATGATTAGTTTAAATAATTTAGTATGATTATTCTTAGGTAACTACAGGTGGCACAGAATCCATAATAATGGCGTGCAAGGCCTTCAGGGACCTCGCCTACAGCAAGGGCATAAGCAACCCACAGATAATCGTGCCATCAACTGCCCATTCTGCTTTCGACAAGGCGGCTCAGTACTTAGGCCTGTTTGTTGTGACCATACCGGTGGACCCGGTGACGCTATGTGTCGATGTCGATAAGGTCAGCGATGCTATTGGAAGACGAACGTGCTTGGTGAGTTCTTGAACTTCTTTCATTCTTTTTTTTTATTTTTTTTTATTGCTTAGATGGGTGGACGAGCTCACAGCCCACCTGGTGTTAAGTGGTTACTGGAGCCCATAGACATCTACAACGTAGACGCGCCCACCTTGAGATACAAGTTCTAAAGTCTCAGTATAGTTACAACAGCTGCCCCACCCTTCAAACCGAAACGCATTACTGCTTCACGACAGAAACAGGCGGAGCGGTGGTACCTACCCGCGCGAACTCACAAGTGGTCCTACCGCCAGTAATATTGTTATGAGAGTAGCATATCTATACTAATATATAAATTTACAGTGGTTTTGACGGATGTTTCGTTATAACTACTGAACCATGCACCGATTGACTTGAAACTTGGTATCCATGTAGAAAATACATGTACTTAATGGATAGGCTAATATTTATATGAGTGTTGGACTCCCTAATAATAGTGATAATAAATAATAATGTTAATTTTAAATGCCTAGCGAAGCGGGCGAGTATTAATGGCTTTTTTAGGCAGATGAGAATATTGTTACTCGCTGGGGTTCGGGATAAATAAAATTCTACCGGAGTACAACTTAAAACTGTATTCAACACTTAGAACATTTAAACACTTCACAAACACTTTAAAACACTCAACAAACACCTTAAAACTCTCAATTCGCTTGTTCCGCTTCGCTTCAGGTCATCCGTTCGCTGTTTTGCTCCGAGTAGTTCCGATTACTGACCTGCTTGCTATCTCTACAACGCTTTTATAGCCGATACCTCATCCCTAGAATTATCGAGAATATTCCACACATCTCTAGTAGTAGTTTCCGCTATCTGACAATAGATGGCGTTGTACTTTTCGAGCGTTCTAGGAACTACTAGATCCTTCGATATTCGTTCGACTATTCGGCGATAGATGGCGTTACTCTTACCGGCGTAAAAAATATGGACTACCTGATGGTGAATGGTAACGTCGCATATGAGCGTCAGTAATCTATTTATTTATTTGGGAAACAAACAGTACAATACAAACATATAATATTTTAAAAATATAGCTAAAACAATAACCAAATATGTTTCCACAATCAAAATCACATATATGTAGAAAGTGAACAGAGAAGAGAAATTTAGAAATTTAAGTTACAAAAAAACAAAACCAACACAATACCCATATATTATTTTGTACATCAACTTACACTACAAGATTATAATCATCATCGGACTAAATCACCTTATAAATATTTTAAAATAGCTTTTCTAATGTCGGAGTCACAGGCATTTGTAGATAGAATAGGTGACTAAGTGCGGGGTGGTTCATCAGATCGTGGGGTCGGCTCCGAACTACCCGTACGGCACGATGGACGACATCGGCGCGTTGTCTGCGCTGGCGGTGCGCGCGGGGGTGCCGCTGCACGTGGACGCGTGCCTGGGCGGGCTGGTGGCGGGCTTCATGCCGGCCGCCGGACACCACGTGCCGCCCTTCGACTTCCGCCTGTCCGGAGTCGCCAGCATCTCCGCCGACACGCACAAGGTACGTCCCTACGCAGCTAGAGAATCCGACAGCTGGCTTTAAGTTAAGTGGCTACAGGAACTCACAGCCGTGAGTGTCGTGAGAGATATGAGGTTTAACTCTCAAGTGTAACAACTGTGTAACTGCTTCGCAACGTAAATGGGCACCCGTCTATTTGTGGCCTTTTCTCGTGCGGATTTGGACTTGGGCGATCCAATTCTGGATCCTCGTCCAGGGTCCTGTTTTCATTAATTTTCACACTTCTCGCAAACAAAGTTTGTGCAGTAGGCAAATATCTAATGATGGGCAGATAACAACTTATTAACTCATAGCGATTTAGGAGCTTGAACCGACGGCGCTGGCGCACACACGCTTGCCACGAGTTTATAAAACCCGAGCTAGTGATCTCGGTACAGGGAAAAATACATTTATTCTAAAGACCCAGAGGATCTAAATGAGACCATAGATAGGGATAGAAATCAGAACGCTTGTGAGTTTGGGCCAGAGAATGTACAGTAAATTAAATATACAGTAAATTAAACCCGCAAAATTATAATTTGCGTAATTACTGGTTGTAGGACCTCTTGTGAGTCCGCGCGGGTAGGTACCAGCACACTGTCTATTTCTGCCGTGAAGCAGTGATGCGTTTCGGTTTGAAGGGTGGGGCTGCTGGTGTAACTATACTTGAGACCTTGGAACTTATATCTCAAGGTGGGTGGCGCATTTACTTTGTAGATGTCTATGGGCTCCAGTAACCACTTAACACCAGGTGGGCTGTGAGCTCGTCCACCTATCTAAGTAAAAAAAAATCGGTTGTCTGTAAAGTCGGTTTACTGACGATAGTTGAACGTGACAACGTCATAAGAAAATACTGATGGAATAGCTTCATTTTCCAAAAGAAAATTTAAATTTTATTTGTTTGATAGATTTGTATGGATATAGAGGAGGTAAATGGAAATCACTATTGAATTGATCAAGTTATATTTATTTGTACGCATAAATACAATTATGTAATATTTTTTTTACAATGTGCCTCTTTGTCGCGCAATGCGCACTCTCGTTTGCACTTCAAGTCTTAAATGGAACGCCTCAGAGCGAGGTAACGCCATGAGGTATGTTTTTTCGTGCGTGCAGCCGGCTCCATCTAATAATAAGACGTTGTCACGTCAAAAAAAAAAATTAGAAATGAGAAAATAGAATAGAATTTGTTTTCAGTACGGGTACGCCCCGAAGGGCACGTCGGTGATCCTGTACCGGCGCGCGGAGTACCGGCACTGCCAGTACACCGTCACCACGGAGTGGCCGGGCGGCGTGTACGGCTCGCCCACCGTCAACGGTAACCCATAGCGAACGTACTACTGTCTCTGATTAAGGATTCGAATTGTTAAGTTCGGCTAAATGTAAAGGAAACCATTGGTTCACATCGCGCCTTGCAATCGAAAATCGAATCCGATTTGTTTTCTAGTTTTTTAATACATTACATTCAGGTAAATGATTTTTTTGACAGCAATTTTTGTGTCGTCTCATAGTTATAGTTAGTTATAGTACCAACCGGCTTTGGAATGAGCTCCCCTCCACGGTGTTATACGAGCGCTATAGCTTGTCCTTCTTCAAACGAGGCTTGTGGAGAGTATTAAGCGGTAAGCAGCGGCGCCGGCGTGGCTCTGCCCCTGGCATTGCTGAAGTCCATGGGCGACGTTAACCACTCACCATCAGGTGAGCCGTATGCTCGTCTGCTTACAAGAGCAATAAAAAAAATTAGGTCTGACGACTTACCGTGATTCGTCCCGCAACCATGTCCGAAAGCCCTGGTCGAGAATGATTACCGGCTGTATGCGCTGCTGAATGTGGCGTTCACAGCTTGGGATTTAGATAGGAAGAAATAACTAATAGTCAAAGAATATCCGTTTATTATATACTTCGCTAAGAAGTAACTAATTCTATCTATGTATGTCGATGTGGTGAGTACCGCTGTATATGAGTGCTGGACGTGTACTGGCTCTTTATACTACGGTTTGAGTAAAGCGATGTAAAATGCTGATGTGAATGTGCACGTGCCCTGTACGATACATGACCCGTACACCGGCAGAATCAGTCCACCTATCCTTCACATGTAGAAAGTCATAGGTCACTGTCACTATATTCCAGCTTTTTATATGAAAAGGAAAACTTTACACACTAACTAGTCAGGTCATAAGTATTCTCACACAGTAAAAACTTTTCTTTTAGAATGCTGGCCACAAAAAAGTTTATTGAATTCGAA
Source organism: Bombyx mandarina (assembly GCF_003987935.1). Next base: position 919,224 of record NW_021011560.1, on the reverse strand, counting down.
TTTCGAATTGTTCATGAAAATAAAAATGTATACCGTAAAATGGGGCGATTAGGGACAAATTCCAACTTTATGAGCAATTTTAAGGTAGTTGTTGATGTATATAATGCTATATCAGGATCAAAATGATTGAGTCTTGGGGGCATCTTTGTTGTCTATTTTAAAATTATGCAACTAGCATTCCAGTTTAAGCAAAAAATGCAAAAATAGGTGTAATCCCTATTTACCCGAAAATTGCGGTTAATTGGGACGAAATGAGAAATTTGCTAGGGTTGGCACTACTTTTATTTTTATATATAGTTTTAATTAATTTATTTATATAGTTGCACCAACAAAGTGATCATCAATAAAAAAAATTGAAAAACTGACAGAAGTACATGGCAGACATCACCTCAATTATAGGTGCAATCGACAGTGCTGATATTTCTATCTGGGTTAAGAGGTTAGGTGTGTCGGTTATTCCATGGATTAATCAGATGAATACCCCCACTTTGAACAAATATTAAATATTTTATTATGTATTACTTAGACATTTTTGTCCACCTTGAGATTTCATTGATCTTGTTACATGTCTCTGCAAAATCGACTTACTTATATTAAATTGCTTATCTATTTCAACTAAAGACTTATTCCCAATTTCGCTTCGAATAAACCAGATTTTTACCAACAAATTTAAAAAATATTGTTATAACTACATAGACAACCCTACAAACCTGTACCTATTTATACTTAGGTCGTTTCCATTTCACGTATTCTCATCCCAATTGACCCCTTTTTCGTTGTTATTTTATACCTAAGACGTCCCCAATATCCCCAAAAACAACAGATTTTTACATGTATTTTTATTTAATCAAATACATTAAAACCAATAACAACTGAGACTTATAGTAATCGGCAAACTTCTTGAGCAAATGACCTTGACTGCGCAGAACCGAATTTTAGATCACTTTGGTGGTGAGGGTGAGGCGCGACGGCAGGGGAAATCGTATCGAGCGCGTTATTGGTAGATCAGTCGAACCTTGCGTCCCGCACCGCGCCCTCATTCCGCTTGCTCCCAAAAGTACGCTTGCGTACAGTGGAAAGTCTATCGTTATTAATCGTTAAGTTATTTGTTATAATTGCTTGTGGACTTTGTTGCCATTGTATTTGTTGAGTGTTTGTTGATTTTTTATAAAACATACACTATGCCGTGACAAACTGGTGTAGTACTTAAAAGAAAGGGTAGAAAATTTGTGTACGACGTATATTGCTTCATTATAAAACAGGGGAAGAATGATATGGAAAAATTAAAACAGACTTCGGAAGCCAAACATCAGTGAGTACTGTTAGGTGCATTATTAACGAAGCTAAAGGCTCTGGCTTGCTCGCCGTCTTTCGGACTCCGGGTAAGAAAAGATCAGGGAAGCAAGAATAGTGAGCCCTATGTCGACTCATCACGATGATAGCGACTCGGGTGATGAAAACAGTGATGATGATGATGGTCAAGATTATGATAACGAAAAAAAAATTACAAATACCAGCTTCGCTTAACTGAACCAAGACCTGGCAACAGCTCTAGTTTTGACTTAATAGAAGGAATATCTATTTTACCCCAAGATTAAATTATTACAATTATTAACCTATATGTTTTGTTGATGTTCTAATAAATATATAAATAAATACATATGTTGATTTTAATAATTTAATAGCATTATGACAGCAGAGTAAGTAATGTTTTTGCACGTGAGTAGTACCATGCGCAAACTTACCCCCACTAGAGTCAACAATTATGCTCAAGAAGTTTGCGGTTATTATACCTTTATATATATATTGCTGGTTGAATAACAAACACTAAATAACGTTTATAAATCATAGTCGTCTTCTATTATTATCAAATAAATAAAAGAGAGCAAAGTTTCTAGCACTAAAATAATTACCACCACAGGAAGTTAATTTGAAACGCGATTTTTTATAAGTTAGCAGCTATTATCATGCATATTCAGAGTTGTTTTGTGAACTTTCAACATTCTACTATTAAACTACAAAAATATTGAAGATTTTGCAACGAATATAAAACTTATATTGAGCGTCGAAACTATTTTCCCGGTTTTTTTCCCGATTCGCCTCTGCGAATCCCTAATGAACCCCATAAAATATACTTTTAGAATTTTACTCATTTTTAAATATGGAGTGGACGCTTAAAGAAGACCGTGTTGCAGTTATTGCGTTGCATCGTTGCGGTTACGCGCCAATTCAAATTTTTAACATACTGAAAAATTTGAATATAACCAAAAGATTCGTTTATCGTACCATCAAACGATACAATGAAGACTCTAGTGTATGACAGGTCAAAGTGGTCGCCCTCGGTCTGTTAGGACTCCAGCAGTGATAAAAGCTGTAAGGCGCGAATTCAAAGAAATCCCAAACGTAAGCATAAACTGTTGGCCCTTCAGATGGGGTTAAG